>JBAMCK010000899.1:905000-911413 GCA_037075185.1 Drosophila pseudotalamancana | reverse complement strand
TTTACTTCGTCAGTTACGTATTGCTCAAAATCTGCGAACCTGCCCACTAAACGACAATCGAGCCGTTGCTCAGGTGACGAAATGCGTTTCAATGCTGTACGTGATGTGCCTGGTAAGGACCCAAAAAATGAAGGAAAAGAAAAAAGGAAAAATCCGAGCAGTGGGGATTCGCACATTAAGTGCGAGGCATCCAAATCTCCAAGTGGAGGCCAGACAACAAAGAACGGCCAAAGGAAGGTAAATGCAATCAATACGGATAGACGGCGGCACAGAGAACAGGTATTACGTATTACGTACTATGTATAATGCATGAATTCCCGGGCCTGACTATAACGAAACCAAAAAAAAAAAAAAATCAACGTCAGGCGTAATCTATTAAATTATCCTAATTTCATCACGCGCCAAATCCCTTTAGCCGGCATGAAAAACAATAAAAATTTGCATAATATCGGTGTAATATTTTAGCATTATGTGCATGACAAAAGGTGCAGAAAGTAACGGTATTATGTGCCAGCCAAAAAGATTTTCAGCCATCAATGCGTTACCAGAGTCTGAAGGCACGCAGATCAGTCAAGAGGAGAGGGTGGAGGGAGGAGGGAGTGAGACATACGATAATGGGCCATTAATGTGGCAACACTTTTATGTTTTCAAATACATTTTGCTGAGCGAATTATTGGAATACCCTCAATGTACGCCCTTATATATTCATATAACCAGATCTTATATGTATTGCCAAGCCAAGTAATTTATATTCTTCTCTTTTGCTTGCCACGTCTGAAAATCCCGACTAATTACTTGTCTAATTACTTCCATTTTTTGCTACTGTCAATTAGCTGCAATTTGTCTAAAAAAAATGTATTTAAAGCTGAGAAAAGTCATTCAGTAGTTTACAATGGATATTCCAGTATGGCTTCCAATTAAATCCCTAATTATGCCCTGCACCTAGTAAAAATGGGTAAATAGGGTATAATGTTTTTGTGACAGGCAGAAGGCTGAAGGCGTGGCTGATATTATAAAGTATGTATATTCATATATTCTTGATCAGAGTTGGTATATATATATATATATATATTTAACTAAAGAAGACACACATTCTGGATTTTTCGGATTTTTTGCGCTGAGTCACAATTTTGGAATGCATGTACAAGCTTAGTTTCTGTGAGCAATTTTTTAGAGCAGTAGCGCTGTTCAGTACTAAGAAATCAGTATCTCATAGTCGAGCACACTCGAATAGACTCTTTTGACTTGTTAAAGCTGTCTTTTTGTAAAATTTAACAAGTGTTAAAGTATATCACATTATTTTCAGCACTGCGTATTATGCAATTGCAATAAGTCAATTTGAAGACAAACTATATTATATGAATGCACAATCAGCATTTATCGCAGGCATCGACTATTCGAATTGGCAACACTTAGTTATGCATATTATTTTTGGCTGGCTATAAAAATCAGATGCATAAATCTAAAAGCTTATTTGTCTCCAATGACTTGGCACTCTCTCAGCATTCAGCCATAATTTATCATATCTATAAGTAGCTTCGGGCCAAGACTCATTTTTAGCCAAGCTGCGTGCAATGAACTTGCCAAAGAAGCAGAACTAAATAAATAAAAATAATAAATAGCAAATATGGAATAATAAAACAAAGTAAGCCAAATAAATTGCATTGTTGTTGGCATATTTTAGCCAACTGAATAGCAGACAAATTCGTGGCATATGTGAGAGAGGACTGCGGTTGAGCTTTGATGATTCGATTGGGTGGCAGGACGAGCCGCGAGACACTGATGATTAAGAGAGCGTAAAATGAAAGGAAATTGAAATGCGGGCAAATTGAATTGGACAAGGACGAACGGAAGAACGGATGAAGCTACACCCAATGCCTTCTGCTCCCAGAAGTTGATTTTCAATGCTTCGTTTAACTGCGAACCCGAAAAGAAAAATCGAAGCGATACCCAAAAGTATGCAACAACTTTCACTTATCGAGCACGCATACAGCATACAGCATACAGCATACAGCATACAGCATACAGCATACAGCATACAGCATACAGCATACAGCATACAGCATACAGCATACAGCATACAGCATACAGCATACAGCATACAGTATACAGCATACAGCAAACAGCATGCAGCAAACATCTCACAAAATTTGTAATATTCAAAGCCAAAGCAAAGGACTTTGCTCCTGTATTTAATTATTTTATGTCCTCATTTTTAACTTCGAGACTTTTCCTATGCATAATTAAAATCCATTAAGAGGAATTTTGCAACTCTTTGGAATACTTTTTTCTACGAATTCCGTCTGCAAGGCCTAGTTGAACTCTTCAAAATAAATTGAACTGTAAAGTCGAGTGCGTAGGCTTTAAGAAATCGCAGTTTAAGAGCTCAATACTTAACGAAACTAAAAGATGTAAAATTTGAATAGAATATAAATATCATCTATTCCTTATCTTAACTTCTCTTTATTTCTATGTATTACATCCATTTCTTCCCCATTTAAATTAAAGCTATTAACTTCGACTCGTTTAGATATGATTTCTTGTTTGGACATTTTGTACGGGGAAATAATTTTTTTTTTTGGTTGTCATGCTTCATAAATTTGAAAGCAGGCAAATTTGTTGGCCTCATAAATACCAAAGTGCAAAATTCAATCAATTTGAGCCATTTACCCATTCGAGTGTTTGTAACCTGGCCACAATGGTCATTCAGTCCCTTACTCAGTTGTATGTGTGTGTGTGTGTGTGTGTGTGGGTGTGGCTTGTGTTTTTGACATTGCTAGCAAGCGGACAAGCATTGAAATGTTTGAAAAGTTCATCAATTGTAAGAGTTTTTCAATTAATACACACGCACACACACACACACACACACACAATTGACTTTTGATTTAGTAATGCACATCGAGTATTTACATAATCCGTACTATAAAGTTGTTCTCTTTTGTTGTTTTCGTTAATATTAAAACCTTTTGCTCTAGGCTCAAGGCTAGAAATACGCATTTAATTGAATTTTTTGAACAGTTGTTAACAAAAATTGTGGCTTCGGGTATATGGATTTCTCTCAAAGGCTTGTAACCCCTATTATTGTTTTATAAACGAAATAGAAACTACGCAAGCTGTAAACGTTTACTTATTAGTGAACGTATTTATCTAGGATCAAATCTTACAATTTAAATTGCGCGTTCTTCCAGTGTTGACTAACACTTATGCTCAACATAGAGTAATTGGTATTCGATCATTCAGTATTCCACCAATTATTATTTTCATTCAAAAGTATTTTATTTCGTTTATTTTCCGTGTCTGTTTTTGTGGAATATTGGCCATAAATAGCCAGCACTTTGTTTATTAAAAGCTCGCATAGTGCTGGGCAACGACAAAAAGTCAATTTGTGGCATAATGAACTGGAAAAAACCGGTTAAACTGTCGCCCAATCTGAATTTAAAGCAATTTAAACAAGCAGTCTGTTTTATAAGAGAGCTGTGGGGGTAACTGCATGTATTGATTTAAAATCTGCTCTGCCGGAGGCCAATTTAATCATCATTTGTAGAAAATAATTAAAATTTACAATCACAGCAAACATTGGCAGCTGGCAGCTGGTAACTGCAAACTGGCAACGGACTGCGAGTCGGACCGTCGAATCTCTCGTTTTCTTAACATGCACCGAAAATATTTTAATAACCTGTAAAAACAATGAAGAGCATTCGGAACTTGTCCTCAGCCTGAGATGAAATGGAAAACCCGGAGGGAGAGGCTGACAGACATCTCAATGAAACTTTAAGAGGCAATGCAACTGCAACTGCAACTGTGACTTCGAACATATCGAGGAGCTTATCCAACTGAAAGACACCCTGTTATTCAGTTTTTACTGAAGAGATAAGAGTTAAGAATTTTATATCTATGTGAAATATCTGAAGTTTCGCGTTCTTAACAGCTCCAAGAATATTGCTGTTAGAGCTTAATTGACATTATTACTAACAAAAGTAGTATACCCTGTTCACACATTTACAAAGGGTACAGTACACACCAAGTGTATTTAGATAGAAGCATATAACAGTCGGTCCGTCAAGACTTTACAATGGTAATACCAGCAAAAATACAGGGTATACCTGGAGTAGCCTAACATATGTGTAAGCCTTAAGCTAAACCCCTTATGACGGTCCATAAAATGTGCTAATTTCGATGACATTGCGCAGACAATTTGTAATTGCGGCCCATAATTTAGTTTAGTTTGCGAGTGCTTGAATTTAAATAGCTGACGCAGCTTCCCAGTTGCCACAGTCCATAAATAAGAGCCAAATACAGATACAGATACAGATACGGATACATATATGTATATATGTGTTAATATATGTGTTTATACTGTTCAGATTTTAAGTGCTATATGCTGTGCATTTGGCTATTGGCTCGTCGCCTTTTACGATGCCAGCAAATGTCTAAATGCGAAGTAATACAACTTGTTTTAGCTCTTTGTTGTTGTTGTTGTTGTTGTTGTTGTTGTTGCTGTTTTGGTGTGTGTAAGTGCCATTTCAAGCTCATTAGTGGCCATAATTAGCCAACTCGGTTTATGGCCCACAGACGACACAACAGGCGCGGAGACAAATGTATCCCAAGCAGACAAAATTCCCACTACAAATGCCAGGCAAAAAAATTTGAACAAGACTTGAACGACTTTTGTATGCCCTTTGACACAAGAACTTGTAAAAATGAGTGCTATTTGATAAACAGTATTTAAAGCGAATATTAAATACAAATCAAAGCCTTAAAAATATGAATTTAGAATACAAATTATTTTATTTTTAATTAAAATATTTTATAAATTAAATAACTAAATAAATCAACTCGATATTCCCTTCATTAACCTCGTTCCCTATCAAAAGTTAAGCCCACTGAAATAGGTTGCCTACTCAAAGCCAAGTACCCTACATTGATAGAGCATATGTGTTCGCACAAACACTACAAACACCACAAACAAATAAAATAAGCAGCAGAAGCAGATGAAGAAGAAGAGGCAGCAGCTACTTTTCGGCTGCCCTCGCTTTATGTTTCACTCCTCTTTTATTTGTATTATTTGCTTTTCTTTCTACTTTTTGCACCATTTAAAGAGGCGAGCGCCAACTTTATGGCCCCGTGCATTACAAACTGAAACATGTGTTTATTGTCCGACTGCCCCCTCGTTCCCCTTTTGGTCCACCTTAGCCGCAGCCTCTGTCTGCGCCTCCTTCTGCTTCCCCTTCTCCTTCTGCTTTCTGGTTTCGGCGTCTGGGCTGCTGAAAAATTTTTATTTTCGCTGTCAGCGAGGCGACACGAAGAACGAACCTGCAACACTTCAAATGACACAGCTCCAGCCCAACCCCCTCCCCCTCCCCCTCCCCCTATTCCAACCCCCTTCACCTACCCCCGCCTGTGCTTAAAAATTGCTTGTAAAATGTGCGACGCCTTTCGCTCCTCATTTGTTTGCATTTAGTGGCTGAGTGTGTGTGTGTGTGTGGCTGTGTGTGTGTATATATGTGTGGAATGCAGTTTTTGCTGCCAGTTTCTGCCAGGTTGTCATTAACAAATGGCAAATTAAATTGCGCTTAAATTTGCTTAGCAAAGACACCCCCAACCCCCAGCTCTATTGCAACTCTTTTTAACTTTAAGAATTATTTTGCTCCACTTTGGCGTGTAAAAATTTAATGATAAAGTGCGCAACTCTACTAGTTCTCATATCACAAAATAATAAATAATAATAATACTTAAATATAGAAATATCTTTTTATACATAGTCATATTATACTTTTCTATACTTGTAAAAAATTAAATCTTAATATACTACTCTAAACTAAACAAAATTATACTATAGTCGCTCCAATCTGTGGTACACCATACCATGTTATGCCATATAATACTATCCAACACCATTTAATAAATTACAAAATAATATAGTACTATAATATACTATCCTATCAACATAGTTAGCCTTATACAACATCACTTTCTCATTCCTACAAAATTAGTTATCCACTTCACTAAAATGTTGACCTCTAGGCTACTTTTTATTAATATCTGCAACATATCTTATTTATATAATAGATATTATTACTTTTTCCCCAAAGGTTTTTCCTTTTCCTACATAAAAATTCAAATAGAACGAAATTTAAGTTAACCTTTTAGCTAAAATTTTCGCATTTAGCTCAGCTTTAGACAAACTTTGAAATAGTACCTGATTTACTTTTTTTATTCGGACTGCCAAGTGGAACACCAGGCAACTTAAGAGGCCCCATCAGCTGGCCACGCCCACTCAATTCCGCCCACTGGAGAAAAGTTTGCGAGCTTCAATTGAAATTCTCAAGAGTAAAATAATTCAGCATCGTGAACGCCCACAAAATGCGAATGTGGCGCACTTCAATTAAATGCCTCAGAAATCGCAGAACACA